>WNNJ02003561.1:0-35760 GCA_012934845.2 Pomphorhynchus laevis | reverse complement strand
AAAATAGAATTTAGAAATATAACAATTTTGATGTTTTTTTAACAATCGGAATAAATAATTATTGATAATTAACAGTTGTTTTAAATTACTTTAACAACGACAATTAAATTCAATCATTAATACATGACTCAGGTATAACAAGTTTCTACTTTTATACTATAATGAATGATCAGATTCTAAATTCTCACCGATCGGCAAGGATTTTGTAAGCTCCGGCTTATTACTGTACTTTTTAGAGTTATTTCTTTGTGATCGCTGATATTCTTCGCTATCATGTTCATGCGATCCATGAGCGTTGCTGTGACCACTATCTTCCGATTCGGTTGATGTATTCGCGGCCGCGGTGGTGGCGGTTGTAATGAATTCGTTATTTCTTCGAACCATGTTTGAGCAACTCTTCAAAATTGATGCGATATTACTACTTTTATTCGTAATTAAGTGATTGGCGGTATTTGTTGTCGCTATCATTTGTACTGCCGATGGTGCGTCGTCATGTTGATCATGCTCAACACCTTGAACATCAACAACATTGTCGGGTAGTATAAGATCATCACACATGTTGAGTAACTGATGAATGATCTGGTTGAGATGATCATTACAATTGTCGGGTGTATGATCGGCAACACTAGATTGGCTGCAATTCATCGTGGAAATTCCGGTTTTACTATTGTCAATCATAGTTTCTTCTTGGTTACTACTCGATGATACAAAGAAAGGCGCAGCAGATTCGTCGGCACCGGGTTCGTTGATAGAACCAGAAGCAAATTTTGCAAATTCATTCGATGGATTGCAATCAAGCCCATATTTAGGATCATATGATGTAAATGACATCATTGGTATTGTTGAATTGCTGTTAAGTATAAATGATGACGATTCAAACTCCAATCCCTGTTGAGATGATCCTTTTAATTTTATCGTCAAGTTATCATTATCCTTGATTGGACAACAAATTAGATTATTGAATTCGTTCATTTGATTATTATTTATTTGCATATCATTACTAGCTAAGGGATGCATTGAACTCTGATGCAGCTCACCAAGTTGTTGGATCTTATTTATTTGATCGGTAACTTGTCCTGTCGGTGCATTAGCAGACATCAATAGATGACTTTCAGCATCAGTTGTAGTTGCACAATAAGTAAATATCATTTCTTTTTCGAAATCTGTTTGACCGTAGTCCGACGATTGCTTTCTAACTTTGGTAAGATATTTGGCTACATCAGTATCGTCATTATCGTCGACATTAAGCTGGGAATGATGATGCTGAAAAACATCATTAGTAGCATCGAATGGAGTATCGTGCTTAGTGATATTGGCAGGAATGTCATCGTTACATTGAGACGCATGCTTGTTTATCGGTTCATTATCTGCGACTATCGTAGAAGTGGCGCTCACAGCATTATACTCAGTTTCAATTGATCTGGAGTTATATGTATCACAACGTCTAGTCATACAGGGTAGTCTTATCACATCACGAGTTCGGCTCGAAGCACAAGTGTCTGGCTCGAAGAGGCGTTTCCCGGGTTCACCTGTTTCCTGGTGTCCACCATCAAATGTGGATATTGGGATCTGATCAAGTGACGCTAGCATTGCTTTGGCGTTGCCTCTCATTATTGCAATAGAGATGCGCTGGTATAAATGCGTGATCGTCACGGCGTAAGTGACTCCGCTTGTCCGGCTCATGTTATTTGCAACCCGTTTGATGACCCTGTTTCCCTCTTCATTCCATCCCCCAAACGACTCCACTACAGCGGCTGAGAATATATACCCCGCTGCTTCGACCCTGCTCTTGTACTTTCGGTCTTTAACATTAATCGCATACGATGTAGCGGCGGCGAGCTTTGCGTTAGCAGCTGAGCGACGGTATGCCGTCTGTTGGGGGTGAGTGACTGCAAAGTCGATTGCATGGGGAGGGTCCCCATAAAATAGGATGTCTGCCGGCCGTTCACGTAGGTCCGGGATAATACCTCGCACTTCCAGAGCTACATCCATCCGGGCTGATTGTGCGGCTGCGAATACCACGTCACGAATAGCATTATGCCGCAGTCCTTGGTAACCCCCGTATTGGCATGTTAGCGAGTGTATGCCTTCCTTATCAGCTATGCGCATGCAGCGGCCGCATCTATAATTCCTTTCGTGTAAAGGAATTCCAAGCCACATGCGGACTAGAATACAGAACTGTGGGGGTGTTAATTCCGTTCCAGATGCCGCATTTGGTACAGCGCTAAGCCAAGCCCCAGCTTTTGGACACGACACTGCATGTAGTCGGGCACGATCCATTTCGCTAGCTGATTGTATAAGCTGTGTCGAGGCGAGATTTTCAATCAGGCGTGAGGTTGATGATTGACCGCCATCCGTAGACGGTATGAAGTGAGATCCCATTGTAGTTCTAAGGGTGGCTAATGCCTCTGAATAGCCAGGAAAAAGTGTAGGATCCAGACTGTATTCTTCTCCGACCTGCATCACGCTATGTATAAATGCGCTCTGGACATGCGCCGCATTGCATCTTAGGCCAAATCCACCCAGACGGATTGGGAGTGTCATCTGTGATTTCGCTGCTTCGTGTAGTTGACACGCGCATATTTTCTGAAAGGCGCTGGCGATTTGTCTGTCGAATGACTGACAAAACGTTTTTGTAATCCTTGGATCAACTGAACGGAGAAGGTGGTTTATCCTGGACGAGGAAGCGCAGTGTTTGAGTAGGAGGTATCCGACTTGAGGGTCTGGCAGCTTGGCTACTGCTTCAATTGTCTGGATTAGCGGTGGCAGAATTTCGTTTGTCAGGTGGGTTTCTATGAAGGACTCGTCACCGATGGGTATGCCTAACAAGTGCATGTTTCCAGATGTGTTCTCCGAAACCACCTCGGATAGTAGGGCCAAGCAAGAGCTAACGGCTTCAGGTGTGCCGATGACCTCTGTCTTTCGCCAATTTAGCTGCAATTTAATCGCCTTGAAACTCGTGTCTAGCCAGCCGAGTGCGGATGCGATTGCCGAAGGCGTCCCGCCGACTATGCCATCGTCCAGGTACCACATGTTGAGGTTTATTCCAGGGATATGAGAAACGTGTTCAATCGTTTTCTTAATGGCCAACGCGAAGAGGAACGGGCCCAATGGATCACCCTGCTGGACTCCTTCACATGAATTGAGAGGGTCCTGCGGGCCAAAACGAAGGGGTGCCTTGCACTTGTATGAAAAGTCAAACCATGGCAAGAGCTCTGGGACGTTCTCTCGGACAGTTGCTCGTAAGTGCGCTCTGGACAATGAGTTGAAGGCGTTTGAAAGATCGATCTTTGCCCAGGCCCAGTTGTTGTCGTTGGCGTGAAGTTCGTGGATTCGTCGGATGTTGTGAACGATCCTTTCCACTGCGTTAGGGGTTGCTACTCCTAGTTGTGTTGGTTGTAGTAGACCAGCGAAACGTTTGCGGAGTTGGAGACATATGCATTTCGAGCACAGACGGCGTAGAGTTTCGCCAACGGCAATTGGTCTTATACCCCCGTCCTTTTTGGGAAGTGCGATCAAGTTCGCGCCGGCTATGTAAGGCGCCACTTCAGAGGGTGCTAGTCCCGCCAGAAGGTGGTTGACAAGGTGCGTCAGGTTTTCTGCTAGCGAACCGCCGCTATTTGCTCGTAACATGTCCTGGAGATGCTCCGGTCTTAGCCCCAGGCAACCTGGTCCCGACGCTGAAGGAAAAGAGTTGACCGCGGTAATGACGGTCTCGCGGCCTACAGATATAGACGAAATCGGATTGTTTGAAAGTCGTTCTATAAGATTAGGTGAGGATAGTTGCTGATCCCGCCAGATGCTGTATGTAAGGGGATGTAGTATTTGCAGTGCTGTCCGTGCTTGTGTAGATGGGCTGACTATTCCTCCTGAAACCAAACGCTGGAGTGCTTTACCGTAATTCCCATGCTTGGTCAGGTTGATACAAGCAATTTCTGAATTGCCGTTTAGTTTACGGTTTGCATATTTGTGTGGCGTTTGTATCATGGATAGCACATCCGTTGAGGCGGTTGTCGCGTAGGCTCTTATTGATTCGCAAATGTGCTTCTCGAGCTTATATCGACCTTTGCATATTGTGGGCATTGGGCCACTGAAGCACGATTTTGCGAAGAGCAGCAACTTTGTCCATGAACTGACATCTCCGATCTGCAGTGCATGTTTGATACTGTCACAGAAGTAGGTGGCTGCTAGAACACGTGCTTTGTACGGAATGCGTATGACTGTTGTTGATTCTCTGCGCCAACATGATTGAAGACATGATAGACGGTTCGAAGCGTCGACTCGAGCGCTTGGAATTGCCAATGTTGGAGTTACAACTTCTGTCGTGGCCTCATTTGGCTGGACCATGGACGCATGGTCGAAACAGCCGAATCCCTCGCCCGAACCTGCACACCTAGAACCTCTGAACTTATAAAGCGGAAGCATCCATTAGTTGTCAAAACGATGTCCTTCTGGCAGATGCGACATGGCCGCCTACCTCTGATAATATCATTTTGATCTTGCCCATCGTACGCCATTGTGTTTGGTAACATTGTAAGTAAGTTTGTAATTGCCAAGGTAAGTTTGTAACGAAACTTACCAAATTGCAAGTAATGAACTTACTAAATTGTAAGTAATTTTGATGTTTTTTTAACTTTTTAAATGGTTTTTTATTATAAAAATCTTTATATTATATGAAAAATATAAAATTGCTATCCTTAAAAGCATAATAAAAATGCTTTGATGAACACTAGATTATTCAAACGAGATATTATATAAAGTAATGAATGTATATATAGTTTTTGATATCAAAATAGAATTTAGAGATATAACAATTTTGATGCTTTTTAACTTTTTAAGAAGTTTTTATTATAAAAGTCTTTATATTATATGAAAAATATAAAATTGCTATTCTTAAAAGCATTATAAAAATGCTTAGATGATAACTAGATTATTCAAACGAGATATTATATAAAGCTTGGAATGCATATATAGTTTTTGATATCAAAATAGAATTTAGAAATATAACAATTTTGATGTTTTTTAACTTTTTGAATAGTTTTTTATTATAAATGTCTTTATATTATATGAAAAATATAAAATTGCTATTCTTAAAAGCATAATAAAAATGATTAGATGATAACTAGATTATTCAAAGAGATATTATATAAAGTTATGAATGTATATATAGTTTTTGATATCAAAATAGAATTTAGAAATATAACAATTTTGATGTTTTTTAACTTTTTAAAAAGTTTTTATTATAAAAGTCTTTATATTATATGAAAAATATAAAATTGCTATTCTTAAAAGCATTATAAAAATGCTTAGATGATAACTAGATTATTCAAACGAGATATTATATAAAGTTTGAATGCATATATTGTTTTTGATATCAAAATAGAATTTAGAAATATAACAATTTTGATGTTTTTTAACTTTTTAAAATGTTTTTTTTATTATAAAAGTCTTTATATTATATAAAATATATAAAATTGCTATTCTTAAAAGCATTATAAAAATGCTTAGATGATAACTAGATTATTCAAACGAGATATTATATAAAGCTTGGAATGTATATATAATTTTTGATATCAAAATAGAATTTAGAAATATAACAATTTTCCTTAGATTATATGAAAAATATAAAATTGCTATTCTTCAAAGCATAATAAAATTGCTTAGTTGCCCCTAGTACCAAAATTATCCAACCTGGTGATTATCAGACTTTTAGTGCCTCTGGAAAGACAGAACATGTTCAATGTTTTTATAAGAGGCTTTGCCGATCGATTTAAAAAAAGGATATCGTTTAATGCTTTTAAATATTATGAATCTGAGATCAAAATCTCATTCTGCACTCCTGATCTGGCAATGTTGTACGTCGACTACTTTAAAAAAGAGCATTCAGAACAAGGTATAATTGCTTCCAAACCAATTCTGACAACAATAAAGGTAAATAATATGCCCACATTCATTTCAGAGGAAGATATATCAGCCCTAGAAACTGATTACAAAATCTCTAACGTTCGCTTTATAAAAGGGATTAAAGGCTTCACCATTCCCGTGGCGTACTGCAATGCCCCGGTGAATGAAGCTCTAAAACTGTCGATTTCGACATGCAATCCCTTTATGGGGTATAATTTGATATTTTCAATAATCGAAGCCAACTTACTAACGTACCCTCACTGCAACAATTGTCATCAGTGGGGGCATTGATCTTCTGGCTGTTCTCTACCCCATAAGTGCGGCGTGTGTAGTACAACTGCTATACATCCTGAGAAGTGTGAAGGTAAGCCATTTTGCGCAACCTGCGGTGGGAGCACCCCGCATGGTCAAAAAGTGTAAAATCTTTAAGGCATACCAAAAGAGACACAGGAGTGTGACAGCAAAACCGACTAGCTTCGTGGAAGCTGTCTCGTCTAACAAGAAAGATGACAGGATGCTGGATACGAAAATCCTGAAACTCATTGAAATGCAGCATCAGGCATCAATGATTCAACTTGAAAAATTGGTCCAAAAATTGGTGGGTCAATTAGCGGAATCTTTCCGTTCTCCTCCTTCTGGGAAGAGAACAATATTAAGAAACCACCAAAATCTAAGAAACGAAACGGGTCAGCGCTAAGCATAGCCGCTCTGAAGCTTGCTCGGAAGGATTCTACATGGGTAATGGCTAACGAGGGAAATGAATATATCGCCCGTGGGCAAGCGACTCTATTTGTCGTGACGGGAAGCGGTAAAGGCGACCTTTCCGCCTCTAGTTGCGACTAGGTGGAGGGCGTCCACTTCGGTAACACTTACGCAATGGGAAGTAATCAAGGGCCTTTTTCACTGAATATCCTTCAGTGGAATTCGGGAGGTGCTTCCGCCCTTAGCCTTCTATCTGGTAGATATGCAGATGTTATAGTCCTTCAGGAGACGCGGTCTTTCCGTCTCCCCTAGGATATTACTCGATTTATCCCTAAGCACATCTACACCCACTTTACTCCTTACATAACCCCCTCACTCCTCTTCATCTCAAGGTTTTTTAACCCTAGTGAAAAGCTCCTTAAGATCATCCCTCCTATTAAACTACTCTTGTCCAGCCCTATCTTGTTTAGCTATATCACTTTGTAAGAACGGTAAGCGTATAAGCATAGCCAATGTCTATATTCGGCCAGGAGAAATTCACAAGAAACGTGACCTCCTGGATCGAATATTAGGGACCGGTTATGACATGTTACTTGGTGACTTCAACGAGAGAACTGGTTGTTGGATTAATGCAGCACTCCGCAGAGCAAGGATCGACTATCTTATACATAAACCACCTTCCCCCACCTTTCATTGCTCAGCAACAAATTCTCTCCTCGACATATTACTGCTACATAAGATGTGGTTGTTGAAACCCATTTGCACCGAGCAGTCGCGTCAACAACAGATCACCTCTCACGACCTAATTCGCTGGCGGCTAGAGGACGATACGTTGCTTAGAAGAAGGTTTCACTTTGACCCTATTAGAGTGGCCTTCTTTCAGGCAGCTATCCAACTCTTCCCCAGAATTGGAATTGAGAGTTTGACCGAATTTAATTCCTACCTCTCATCGCAAGCTACCGCGATCCTTTCGACTACCTATAAAGGTCGAATATACAACCCTACTGCAACAAAGCTCAAGGTCCTAGCTAAAATGTTTCACCTTCTCAATCTCCCTGTTTCCGCCAGACAGATCCTCTCGAATGAGTATTGGAGCTCTAGATATAGACTCCAGCTAAGCAGGGATAGGGCAAGCATTGCTCACCTAAACCCTTCTCAGGCTTCCTTCTGGAAGAAATTCAAGAAGAAGAAGTTTGTCTGCTGGAAGGATAGAGCCTTGGTTTGGATTGGTAGCATAGGCCTTGATAAAGTTTTAGAGGAGTCACTTTCCTTACATAATTATGGAGCCACTCAATCTCCCTAACCAATCCCGCCTTGGTGTGACTTCAGGAGTAGGGACTTATCTGTTACAGATATCCTTAACTCCTGGGGATCACTCCCGGGCACCTCCAAATTCCACGCGCCATTCACCACTCGTGTCTGTCAGCTTTTGACATACAGTCAGAGAAAGGAGGTCGCCATCACAATGCTATTAGCCTCCCCGTCTGACATAGCGGACATCAACATCAGCCGTCGAGTTTTTTTTACCTAAAAAGAGATTAATCACTTGTCCAAAAGATCTGCGGCCCATCTCGATTCAAAACGCCCTCATATCCATCTACGAGAAAGCGCTTGCGCGTAGAATCCGCGTTCATTTATGTAGGCATAATTTGATCCCACCGAGTTTTCATGGGTTTGTCAAAGGGCGCTTGGTCCATTCAGCAATTGGTGAGGTGCATCAGTTTTGTCAGGATAATAGTTAGCTTGCTGTGGCTGTTTTTCTTGATTTTTACTGCTGCATTTGACCGGATCTCAATTCCCTTCGTTATCTCCTCTCTCAGGTCCCTCAGGTTGCCTGCGAGAATTGTTAACAGGGTGGAGATATTGTTGTACACCAAGCGGTTCTACTATGAAGACGACCCTGATGCGCGTCAGTTCTACCCTATTACGGGTGTACCTCAAGGATCCCCACTTTCTCCTATCTTATATCTTGCTGCATCCATTGTACTATTCAAGAATTTTAAACGTGATCAACATCTAGTGGTATATGCTAATGATACCACAGCCCTGTTCTCTGGACGCAGGTGCAAAGATGTAATCTCTAACATCAGCCGTTTCTTTTTAAGATTAAAAGATCAGTTGCCCCCATCCAATCTTATTTTAAACTTCGCGAAATCGCAGGTGGTTGTATTTCATGGCGCCTCTGCAACATAGAAAAAACTTAAGAGACTAGCACTCTCTACACTCTCCTCCATTTTGCAGCATCAACCACTCCCCATCTTCACGAGTCGAGTAAAATATCTGGAGTTCACCGTTACGGTGAATTGGTCGGCGAAAGCTGACATGGATAGACTTAAACGTATCCTGAAGAAAGCTAAGTGGACTCTGAAACGGGCTCAGCATCTGTCATTGAATGGGATAACCCAAGTGCGCCTCTGGGGTACTTGGGCTATCTCGGGATTAGTCTTATTCTCACGAGGACGTCCCCAGAACAAAGACTAAGGTTTCTCAAGCTCCTCATCTCGAGATTACCAACCATAGTCCGCCTTGACTGGACTCTTAGGTGTGTGAGAGACCCCGAATGGTTCAGTCAGAGGGCGGCGCGCTGGTGCGGCCGAGGGGCTCAGATCCCTCAGGACCTGAGGCCGTGAATATAATATGAAGATTCTAAAATACTCGTCGTGAACGGCTTCTATTTCAAGTTGTCTTTTGCATGTTTTTTGTTTCTTAAGTTTTTATAGGTTATATAGTTATTAATAAAACCCTTATTTATTTATATATTTTCTAAATAAATTTTTCTGACGTTGTTTTATTAACGTAGATGTCAATATTTGATTTAATATAAACATAAAAATATACATTTTTTTAACTAATTCATTAAATCGTTTTAAAAATGTCCATAAAACATTACTTAAATCGAGTAATTAATAAATTAATTACTCAAATAATAGAGTCAATTTATGTAAACATACATCTCGTTTTGAAACTCTCTTCTAGAATCATTTACATTAGAAAAAGCGAATACATCAAATTCTTGAATATATTTTTCGTGGCTATAACCGTCTTGATAACATGCTATAATGCCAATGAAATTTATCTTTGCTATTTAGATTCTTTGCATCCTTACTCTCCTCCGGTTTTTCTATCGTATGTTGAAAATTAGGGTCAGTGCTGGCTAATCCCGGAAGATTTTCAATCTCTATATAGTCAAGTTCATCTAGCATAGACATTTTACGTTTAGCGTCAATCGACATAATTTTAGTTGACTGTTGGTGTGGGACATTATCCGTTCGAGTATTAGTTGTTGGACTATCAGTTAATATTTGTACAGGGTCATTCTTCCCTTGCATATTCATCATATCTACAGAGCGTGTAGAAGTATCTCTACTGGAATTTTGTTGTCCAGTAATTGAGGCTCGTGATATGCCAGATACATCTTTTTTGCCGCTTTCTTGGACAGATTCTTCATCTAACTGTACAAGATTAATTACTGACTTTGCGCAAAGCATCATTCGGGGATTAAGATCATCTCGAGCTCTTTTGTTCAACGCGTGGATTGCATTTAAAGCTGTTGTAGACCCATCGTTTTTGCACAGGAAATGAAGACAAGATAACAATTCAATCGCAATTTCTGTGGTGAACATGCTTAACGATTTACTCACATGTATAGTATTTGTCGAATTAATGTCCTTGTCTGCAAGACATATTGCTAGCGAACAGAGCTGTTGACGTGCTTGCCAGCAAGCACATGTAATGCTCTCATTGAACAAAATCAGTAAACGAAGTAAAACATTTTCTTGATTCGTATTTGAATGCAACGATTGTATTGGCTTAAATATTTTGCCAGCGAATTGAAGCACTCTAAGTAGTTCCCTCCGACCGGACTTTTCTTCGTAGTGTTGATCATCGCACGTTTTTTCCTTTTCAATTGCGGGCGCACGTAAATACTCATGTGATAGATTTTTCAAACTTAGATTGTACACTGCTAAGATAAAGATTTCCAATGATTCCTTGTATTCTTGCTGTTGCTTAGTTTCGTGTTTCGTAATGAAATCATAACTGTTTGAGGAAATAAGATCAATATATTTTAATACAAACAAAGGTATAAACTGGTGAACGTAGTGCCTAGAATGATGATCTCTATGATACATTGATAAAAGTTTACTAGATATATCATTTATGCGGTAGAATCCTTGATTCGCTACACATTCGTGGATTTCGTCTGCTACAGAGTCCATATCAATAGATTCGTTTAAAATGTCATTACATAAAAGCCAACGTATTAGATGTGGATAAATTGCTGAACTTAATTGTGGTCTTATCATTTTTGCTTACACTAATATTGCTACAGTATATACAATGCAACATTGAGCACTTGCAAATTTCATTTCTATAATCAGAACGAAAGCTTATATTATCTAAAAAGTGAAACTAAAATCGTTTTGTGTATTAAACCGACATCATTTAATGTCGGTTTAAAGAAATTGACTGCGAATTTTAAATTCACGTAAAACATTTTGAATTTCAAAGATTTTAATAACATATAGCTTTAAAATATTATATTATTCCTCTCCTTTAAAAAATATTTGTCTAATCCATAATATTCAAATAAGAAGGGGAAAACATAATTTATTTAATTTTGAATTTTCAATATTTTACGGCTCTAGGAAAAATTATAATCAAGGATCTAACATGAACCGTCACACATATAGTCTAATCCATAACACTCAAATAAGAAGGGGAAAACATAATTTATTTAATTTTCAATTTTCAATATTTTACGGCCCTAGGACAAATCATAATCAAGGATCTAACATGAACCGTCACACGTATAGCCAAAATAATTTTTAATTTTCTTATGTTCTAATGGCATTTGAACCCTAAATAATAAAATGGTTATTAAGTTATTTATATCGTGAATGTTGGGTGACGGCATAGGAAACAATCTGCAAGCAGTGATTTCTTTGTGGCATTTGAGTGTTCCTTTATAGGTATATCTAGTCGTTCCTTCTTGTTTAACATTGAAGCTTTGAGAGAAATCTCATAAAAAATATATATGCCACCGAATGATTCGGGTGTAGATCTAATGTTGAATTGGCTAACAAGACGTGTGATTAAAAACATATCTATTTTTAGATAATACTTGAATCTAGAATATTGACTATGTTTAATAATTTTGCTACAACTTTTATTTACTGACACAATCAGGAAAATTTAAACCTGCATGCTTTTTTACAACCTTCGTCGGGAAGCTTAACCCGGAATGCGCCTACCACAGACGCCTTGCCCCCAATTATTATTACTATAGACCACCAAAAGAGCGCGCATGCTCATACAGGGGCATCACAATATTTAAAAAAGGAAATATAAAGAAAGAAAAAACAAAAAAGACAAAAAAAGACAGTTAAAGAAAAATTGAGAGCATGTCCATATTGTCCTTCAACTTGTTTTTAAGGATATCCTTAAAAGTCTTCCAAATGTGAACCACACGGCTGCTAAACACTGCGGAGGGATGAAAATACGTGTATTTCAGCGGCAAGCAACGTCCATGTCCTCTCGGATTAAGTCGGGTACGCACAGATAGAATTCCCAATTTACGCATACGCGCTGCATAAGGGACAGCGAATAGCTCACGTACACGTCCCCATATCAAAGGCTTTTCGAGAACTCTAGAATCACGTTCTGTAGTAGGATATGTAACATAATATGCATATGTCAGAATGTGCCGGATGTAGCTGTTGAATAGTCTAACAAAAAGAGGTCCGAAAACGCTTTAAAAGACACGTAGTATCTTGCCAAGCTGACGGCTTGCTTGGGATGCAACAGTCACGTCGTGAGAGGTGGTCTTCAGATCGGATGTTATCACCACACCAGAGTAAGTTAACTTTTCGACTTTCTGGATCATAACTCCTCCAATATATTATTGTGTATCCGGGAAACGCCGGCGAATATGCATATGAGCACACTTAGCTACGTTCAATCTGAGCCCATGAGTATGTGACCACGAGGGGGTCATATCAAGATCAGAATGAACAGAGTCAGCATCCAATAACGATGTAATTTGGTTCCATAGTTTTAAGTCGTCAGCGTACATCAGAGATGGCGAATGGATCACATTAGGAGCTCATTTGAATACAACGTGAACAAGAGGGGTGAGAGAACAGAGCCCTGAGAAGCACCACAGGTCATCGAAATGGCTGAGGAGAGACTTCCATCATGGCGAACAAGAACTTTCTATTATGAACGTAATCTGCAATCCAGTCTATTAACCATGTATCGAACGAGTAATGTCGAAGAGTTCGGATAAGATTATCGTGAGGTACGGTGTCGACCACTTTCGAGATGTCGAAAAAATAATTTCGATATATACACCCTCAAATTTCAAAGAAAACCACCTTTCACGAGCCAACAGAAGGTTGATTGTGGTAGAGTGACCTGCTCGAAAGCCATGTTGTGCTGTGGTCATGATATTTGCGCTTATGACATGACGCGCCATACTAGAGAGAATGATACGTTCCATGATCTTACTACAGATGCACGTTAAGCTAATCGGGCGATAATTTTCGATTTTAGATAGCCCCCTTCTATATAGATTGGGATTACAATTGCATATCGCCAATCGTTAGGAATTACGCCATATTTCAAACATTTATTGAAGATACTGGTAAGAGGGCATCATATCACGGATGCCACGTTCTTTAGAAAAATAGACGGTATTCCGTCTGCCCCCGCCGAGTTAGTTGATTTTAGGTTCTGTAGAGCATTATTTACAAAGTCAGGGTTAACTATTTGATGATGTCTTGAAGAGCATGAAACTAGTGGGTGCTGTACGGAGGAAATCATTGGATCAGCAACTGTACCAGAGAGCACACCACCAAAGTGTGTAGCAAATATGTTCGGAAAACATTTTTGATCGGTCATTGTATGATCGTTGTGAATGGTTAACACAGAAAGCTGACATCGGACAATACTCATTTCAAATAATCTCCCTTAATTACGGATAAGAGAGCATACAGAATTCCGGATTACTTTGAAATCATCAAAAGTAAGATATTCATTCCGGAACATGGATCATGCCTCGTGCCTCTCATTTATGGCGAACCGCAATTCAGAATCCGGCTATCTCTTACTCACTGGGGAGGAACGAACTACGCGCATTGAAGTATATCGTCGATATACTGACAGGATGGTGTTGCGGGATATACACCATAGTTGCCCCAGAGTGGAAGAAGACGGAGAAGGACATACGACTTGCTGCAAGAGGTGGTTTGCTAGAACATAATTTGTTTTGAATTGATTAAGAGCAAGTTCAACGACTAAGGTGGAATAGATATCAGCACGTATGCAACCCAAAATAACTATGTGATCACTTTTACTGATAGGACAATCTTGTCTGATATTCGTAACCAGATTATTTGAAGATGCAAGACATACATCAAGCAGTGAAGATTTAATTCCACAGAATCGTGTTGGTTTGTCCACAAGTTGAAACGGGAGTGAAAATCACAACATGGTATAGGTGTGTAGTCAGACCGATCAACATGCAGTATATTAAGATCGCCCATCAAGACAAACGAATATGAGGCGTGCACACGTAAATCAGCCATCAAGCTGACAGAGTCAGATGAGGGAGATATGTAAACTGCTCCGACCTTACATAACAAAGTGTCATCAACGTAAATACGAAACCATATCAATTCATAGTGTCCCCTCGGGTCACACAATATGACAATGTCACGTGCAGACAGGTACTTATAGATATAGATCAGCACCCCTCTGCCTCAACAAGACGCCCTGTCGGCCCGATGACAAACATATCTGTCAATGTTAATTTTACTATCACCATGGGATGAATTGATCCACATTTCACAAAATACGGCAACACCTGGTTTCAAACTGTGAACACAGCGCACAAGCTCATCCATCTTGGAATATAGACCACGGATATTCGACATCATCAGAATCAGACCATTAGCTTCACAATGTCGATCCTTGATCACATTGCCAAAAGATATGTCAATGGTGCTCCCACTCAATTTATATCCACGAATTGATGAGATGAAGGAGCTGCTGCAAAGGAAAGGTGCGGTAATCGCACTAAGTAACGCGATGTAGCTCTTTGTCACACTCGTCAACCCATAGAGTGGCATCCAGTTACTAGTTAACGTGCGCTGTACCACGCAAAATTTTCTGATCATAAGATTGCGCTCCCTTTTTGTGCGCCGATCACGAATTTCCTTAATAGCCGGCTTATGAATAGCCGACTTGTTGGTGTAAGTAGTTATAACATTGTAAGTAGTTGAATGGAGCACATACGATATACTTGGATAGGGAACATTTTCTGAAAATGATATTTGTAATTTTATATTATCAAAAAAATTATTTTAACCAGTGGAGTGTTTCGACCTTAATCTACTCCTTGCTGCAAGGTGGTCTCATCAGTGTGGCCCTGTATGCGACCTTAAGTGCAACCCGTCGCCTACGACGAAGGGTCGCACTTAAGCTTGATGATGGTGATGTACATATATATCTGCGAATGTTTGTTGATGGTGCGAACCTATCATCTCCATTCGACTCTTAAGTTATCGCTTGTGTTGAAAAGATACATCCCCCGAGGTCGTCCGTTTTAGGGATCGAGCTCGAGTCAGATCGTTAGGTTGACGCAGATGCCCGCTCTGTTGACCATCTCTGTCTTTACGTTTCTGAGCATGTAATTTTGCAGGCCATTCGGTCTTTTCAGCAATCGTCATCTGCGTGCATGGATGGTTTAAGTCCGGTCTATTTACGAGAACTCACGGGTCCTTCGGCATCGGTAGCCGGTGTCCAACTTATCAAGAGTCTGTGCATGATTGTGCGTCTTTTTCTCAAAGGAAATATTCCTAACCAAATTGCTACCTTCTAATCTCTATTCCGACACATCGTCTGTTATTTATTAGTCAATTCATAAAAATTGACTTTTATTTTAATTTTAATTATAAAAATTTTTATAACAATTATATATTATTTATAATTATTTATTATGTTATTATTAAATTTTGATTTAGAATTTTTTCTTTTTTATTTTATAATTATATTGAATACTTCGACTCAGTTATCTAATCTGATTCATTTGCGGGGCAAAGCTACTTCCACTTCCTAGGGATGGTAACGTAAGACCGATTGCGATTGGCTACACACTGCTGTTTAACAACTAAGGTAGCTGTGAGACTTGTATGCCAGTCACAGATCAATGGACTATTTCCAAATAAAGTAGAAGTTGATGCTCCAATTGGTGTAGAGACCAGTGTTCACTCAGTGAGATTATTCCTTGAGTGTAATCCCTCTTTGGCTCTTTTGATGCTGGATTTTCACAACGCATTCAATTGCCTGGATCGATCAGTGATGATTTCTACCATTCGCGAGCAAGTACCAGAACTGCTACTTTTCATTATATAATGTTACGCGTTCGACTCTTCACTTCTGTTTGGCAATAGGGTAATTTCTTCTAGCAGCGGTGCCAAGCAGGGATACCCTCTTGGACCTTTTTTATTCTCGCTTACAATTAATTCTTTAACACACAGCTTAAAGTCACCATTTAATACTTGGTATTTGGACAACGGGACCTTAGGTGGACCAGACGATTTTACCGGTAGTGACGTGTTGCACATTCTCTCCAAAGGAGAAAAACGTGGCTTGAAGCTAAACGCAGCTAAATGCGATCTGATCAGCAATAGTTCGACACTTTTCGGTGATCTTAAACGACTTTACCTGAACTGAGTTGCATTTCCAAAAGTGAGGTATCGCTACTCGGTGGCCATTTTCTGGTGTTGATCACATACCAACACGACTTAAGGTCGCGTTAACCCATCTAGAATGTATGGAAAAGCAGTTATCTTTGCTCCGCTGTCAGGATGTACTCATCCTAATGTCCCGATCATTAAGTCTTTCACGGATTGTGCATCTTCTTAGAGTTTCACCCTGCTATAAGTGCCTGACTTCCGGAGGAATTTCAATGAGTTGCCGTTGCAAATTGTCAGGGAGACTCTAAACGTAAAAATCGACGGGCTAAGGATATTCAGGCGCTCATGTCAATTCGTTTTGCTAACCTTAATTTACAATCCGCATGCGACTTCACAGTTCCAGCCTTCTTTACCTTGTTCTCCGCCTCGATTGAGATTGTAACTGCAATTTTGGAGAAATCCGAAATTAATCCAGGACCATTTTTGCATGACGTTGATCATACTGTCACTTCCATTTTGCGCCGGCAAACCTCATTGGATCTACCAGATGAAAAACAAACTCATATACTTTGGTTGAATCTTATGTATGAAAGCTACCACGTCAAGTTGGTCGACGATTCTCCTATTTGGTTAACAAAATTCGTTTACTATATACAAAAAACGGGTTAACGGGTCTATTTTTGGGGCAAATCCATCAGCTGCGTTCAGAACCAAGTTCGACGATACCTTTTTCTCGTTGGCAATCGGCCTTAGACTTGTCAGACACCTCGCAGCTCGTTTAATGCGCTTGTAGATCCACTGCTAAATTCCTTCACGCCTTAAACTGCCGCAAATTGAAATCGCGTCACAGCCGTCATGCAGCAGTAAATAATTTGATACGGCATGTGTTCTGTTCTGCTGGCGTTCTCGCACGTCTTAAGCAGCCGGGACTCTGTAGGACCGATGTTAAACTACTAGACGGTGTGTACTTAGTCACATTAATCTCCGATCGTTTGCTGATATGGGATTACACATGTCCTAATCCTAAAGCGCTGTGCTGGTGCTGTGATTCATTCACCGAATACCGCGCCCTCTAAAGCCGAACATCGCAAGCGCCGCAAATACATCAAACTTGACATCTCGTATAAGAGTTTGTTCCGTTGCGGTCAATACTCTAGGTCATCTCGGCGAATTTGCCGCGTAGTCTTTGCTCGTCCTCGGGAATCGATTAGAGGAGATGACTCAAGAGCCGCGTGCAGGTAGATGGCTGCTACAGCGAATAATCGCTGTAATTCAACGGGAAGCCATGTCAGCGAACTGCGTCTAGTCTCTTTTGTTGTAAATCATTTATTTCTTGTATTATTTCTTATATTAGTTTCCTGAAATCATCATCACCTATTTTCCACTTATAGATTATATAGATTGTAGATTATTATCAGCATTTGACAGATGTTGGTATATAGTAGGAGAAATGTGATTTAAGAATACATGAATTAAATCGTTGTCCGCAAGATCTTGTATCGAATAGAGGAACTGCGTGAATCTACGCTGCCACTGTCTCAATTCAATCACTGATTCAGGTACGTTCGAGTCTGTTGCTTTCAATATCCGACCCATTATACAATTTGCTCAATAAATTAAACTAAAATTGACCTTTATTTAACAAATCTACAGAGTAATCAAAATATAGTAAGTGAACATTACTTCATTACATATCACACCTACTGGTGAGTTGCAATAACGATAAAACGGCAGCTTTTGGGATTGTTCTTTTCTACTTCCTTTGGGTCTACTGCAATGTAACAATTTAATAAATTTAATAATTTAGTATTTAAATTAATCATTTTAATAATTATTAATTTTAAAAAATATAATTATTATTGTAATTCAAAGAAATCAAGCAGAGAAAAAATATTTAGAAAACTACGATATTTTGGCGATCACAATCATCCGTTATACAGAATACTAAGCACAAAATAATCACCGCCGATTAGTGGAGAAATAATTGAATTGATGGGGAAAGTTACTGAAATATTATAACAACTTAATTTTTATACAAAAAATGCCTTGGTTTTAATAAAATAAATAAATTATGAATAATTCAATGCTAAATTTGGTTAAAACTTGATTATCTTCTAAAAATAGAAATATTACGTACTAATATTAACTATAACGTATAAATTGAAGAAGCGAATTATTTATTAAGGATATCGACTACAATATTGCAATCTAATTAGTTGTTCGATAAAATTAGATGATATAACATTATGATATTCGAACTGGGGATTGATATAGACTAATGCCAGCATTATTTTTCAAAATTGCAGTTTTATATTCGCCGCCGTCAAACGAATTTTGAAACTAAAATGTAAATATTAAAGGAATAAAATCAAACATAATCATTATTACCTTAAATCTATAGATGAACCCATTCACAACTTGTATGCTGTAGCTTATAGCTTTGAGATTCCAAGGATTTGCATTAATGCTTTGAGCAATCTGATATCTGGCCTTAAAGCAAATTATTAAGTCCATTAGCCATTTTAACAAATATCTTCATAATTAAGAACCAATTTTTGATCCGATGTGGAAATACAATCATAGGCCGTTTGATATACATGTTTTAATTTATTTTTATTATTGATATGTTTGCTGTAATAGGTGGAGAAGGATATATGGCTTCCAATCTATCAAAGCTAATTGCAAGGAAAACTTCAAAACTAGTTTGTCATACAGTGAATGTATAACTAGTTTGAGAAGAATTAGTATAAGTCTGGTAAAGACTACTTCAATGTGCCAAGTGCCTAAGAGCAGCCAGAGGCTCTTCCGCTTTGGCTCTTGTTAAGGAGATAGGAAAAAGATTAAAGCACGTTACCGGGGATTCACGTTCTACTTCATATCTCCTATAAAACGTTAGCATCGCCATTCAACGTGGAAATCCTGTCAGCATTCTGGCGACGGCTCCAAAGGGCAAGAACATGGTAGGCTGGTGGTAGCAGTCAGCCCTCTTAAAAGAATGACATTTCTCTACGAAGAAGAAAAACGTTCTCCTGTATTTATCTTTTTTAATATTATCTTTAAATTAAATCAAATTAAATTAATAATTAATTTAATTTGTTTTAATTTAAAGATGATCTCGCTGCTCTTTGGGATTTGAGATTTGAGATTATAATTCTGTTCTCTTAAAAATGATATTTTTCCATTTTTAATAAAAAAAATAAGAATAGAAATGTGATTTTTGTTATCTAGACACTTAAATCTTTTATGAAGTCCAGAAATGTCACGATTAATTACCATATCAAATATTTGATGGCCTCTATCGTCAATTAATTTTTCATTTGAAATACCACCAAGTAGCATCCTTCCATTTACACATTGAACGATAAAAGCGAAAATAACAACCGTCAAAATATGATTCATTGCTAAACATTTAAAATAATCGTTTAAGCTTTTATTAAAAATATACCGAATACTCCACCGTTTTACCTAAATGAATGTTGCTTTTAACTAGATGATATATATATATTTCTGCTTACAATATTGGACACGTTTACACAGTAGAGATGCAGCGGTTGCGTGTTATGCAATCTTTCTGTAAAAGAATGCAGTGTTCATTTTAATATGATGTAAACATGTTACTAACACGATTTATGAGCACAAGAATTATAAAAGGTGCGTCGTAAAAATTAACAAATGCCAAATTCATTTCAATTTGATTGATGTCTAGACGTATCAATCAGATCAGATAACCAAGTTTTTCATATCTTAATGTTTTTCAAAATATACAACATCGACAAACGAAACTGCACGTCGGAGCTTCAAAGGAATTGGTAAGTAACTTAAAAAAACAACTATGGGTGATGGTGGTCTAATGAATTTTGCTTACGAATCGTTCTTGAGATATGGTCAACGCTGGACAGTCGTCAGGGGGATACTGTGGATGATCGAGAGGATATTTCTGAACGCTTGGAACGCTCTCTTAATCATTTCTTGTTGGGTTTTCTTAATTCGAAGGGTGTTTTGCGTTTTTTACATTGACCATGTCGAAGTCAACTTCCAGGGGTTCATGGGTTACGATTGTGATGAAGTATTTATCGAGGGCAGTGATGGCACTGTATATGTTCATGGAGAAATCAACGTGGGATCTATCGACGATGCAGATTAACGATCTAAAGACTTGTCTGATAACAGAATCGAAACCGAAAGAGAGTGTGATGATGCTCTTATTGATTGCAGAACTGGAAACGACAGTGATGAGGATTGTAAGGATAGCTAAGCTTATAGTTCAGAGGTTGACACTGTAGATACCCTTAATATTGTTAGTGTAATTGATGATCTATCAGATAACAGAAGCAATGACTGCAACGGTTATGGGAATGACTTCCTTGGAACTATAGCGCTGATGAAGGACGTGGGATCTATCGACGATGCAGATGAACGATCTGAAGACTTGTCTGATAACAGAATCGAAACCGAAAGAGAGTGTGATGATGCTCTTATTGATAGAAGATCTGGAAACGACAGTGATCAGGATTGTGAGGACACCTGGGCTTATAGTTCAGAGGTTGACACTGTAGATACCTTTAATATTGTCGGTGTAATTGATGTTCTATCAGATAACAGAAGCAATGACTGCAACGGTTATGGGAATGACTACCTTGCGACTATAACGCTGATGGAGGACAACAACGATTCTGGAAATTACCACTGCTGTAGTGTGGAAAAAACAATGGTTTTAAAAATGCTTGAGGCTTCCGATTTTGGTTGTTTCACTGCTACAGTAACGTGTTGGAAATTCAAAAGAAAATAATGCTGACTACAAAGCAAACTTGGTACCACTAAACTTCTCTGCTAAGCTCCGAAGGTGTCTCACCCGCGATGGCCTTGGCTGCGGTGTGGAGTTCGGAAGCATAAGTCCTTTAAGAAGACGGGCAGTGGAAGGCTTCTTCAGACTAGAAGAACAAAGCTTTGAAGGAGGTGATGTGTTCCAACAGAAGGGAGGTATGGAGATTATGCGATAAGACCACTGGCCTCCGTCTGCTAGAATCCTCTCTTTATGTGGTACTAATCCTTCGATTTTTGCCTATATATTCTAATTTTTTTGACAAAATGTTTTCCACATACGGTTGTATTTTTTAATAAAATCTTTATTATTAATAATGTATTAATAATTTATTATTAATGATATGAAATGTTTTCATTTCATATCATTAATGATATTATTTGTATTATTAGTATTACAAGTTATAGCCAAATGGCTGTTTCAACTGATCACATAGGAAATAAAAAAGAAAAGAAAAGAAGAAAAAAAAGTTAATAGCGGTTACATAATATTGTATACATTCGGAATGCCATGATCGTTAATCCACTGACGAAGTTGAACTTTAAATTGAGATAAGTCCTTGGTACATGCTATTTCTCCTGGCAACATGTTCCAGGCGTTTAATGCTCGATGTGAGAGCCTAGCCAAACTCACTACTTTACCATGGGGAAACTTAAATAGTTTCAACGGGTGGCCACGATGCGTCTGAGAACAAACTTTAACATAGCACGAGGGAAAACCATCTATCCCATTTACCATTCGCCATAATGCAACAAGGTCTAGGTAATATAGCCATTTGCTATGGCAACTATCCCTTTAATAAATATAATTGGTCATCGTTTCCCAGACATCGTTCAACGTTGGTATGCAGATTACGCTAATTTTGTTGGTAGTCCAAATGATCTATATAACTGTGTACGTATTTTATATGATAAATAAATAAAAATAAATAATTACATAAGATGGTATACAATTTATATTTCAAGTTAAAATTTAAAATAAGAGTCAATTTTTATGAATTGACTAATAATTAATTAGTCTACGTTAATTTATAATAAAGGTAAATAATCAATAATTATATAAGATTTTATACAATTTATATTTATATCAAGTTGCAATTTAAAATTTAAAATAAGTTTATTTTTATGAATTGATTAATAAATAACAAACGTGGTATAAGAATAATCCTTATTCTTATAAGAATAAGGATTAGAGGTCCTTAGATGGAACGGCTATGTTATTATGTTTAGACCCCTATTCCTCTATCCAACATAGCAACGGGTCCGAATACATGCTAATGACTAATTTCCTCTTATTAAATTTAATTATCTGGTGTATACAAAGTATAATACAGCGCATATTATTTATTATCCATCCGTAAAAATGGATATATGGGATATAAGTGACATGAGATATTCACAATTCTAATTTCTCAGCTGACAAATTTAAGATCCTAACAAATACAAAATTACAATTTCCGATCAAACCAATAATTTATATAACAATAACGTATATATACCCTTTCACACTGGATATGCCAATTAATGTATAATCTCCCGTAGCTTCGACTAAGGACGAATAATACTCATATCAAACATTTGTGAACGTTATATACAAACTGCTATGCTATAAGGTTTATGGCCCCCTTTTCAAAGAACCAACGTAACAACGGGGACAAATAAATGCTAATGACGTATTTTCTATGACGACATTTGATTATCTATTGTAACAAATGATACAAAGCATATTATTTATTATTCATCCATAAAAATTTTCCGCTAATGATTTTAAATTTATTTTTAATATTATTGTGTTGATTTAAAAATTTTATTTTCTGCTTGATGGTATTTTTATAGTAACCTAGTTTAGAATATGTATCTATTAAATTATTTAAATGATTTTGAAGAAATCCAATATCATTACATATTGTTGCAATTCTTAAAATTTCATTATTTAATGTATTATATTTTATATTATATGGTATGCATGAATGCTCATGCAAAAATATGTTTCTTGTAAATTTAAAAATGTCATCTTTACGATATAAATTAAAAGTAGTTTTAACTGATATTAATTTAATGTTCATATCTAGATATATACCTTTACCATAAATATTGGTTTTATTAATAATAAGGCTACCTGGATAACAAAGTAACCTAGTTTAAAGTATGTATCTATTAAATTATTTAAATGATTTTGAAGAACGCCAATACCATTATATATAATGACAATTCTTAACATTTCCTTATTTAATAGATTATATTTAATATTATATGGCACGCATAAATGCACATGCACAAATATGTTTCTTGTAAATTTAAATATGTCATCTTTACGATATAAATTAAAAGTAGTTTTAACTGATATTAATTTAATGTTCATATCTAGATATATACCTTCTTTATCATTAATATGGGTTTTATTAAGAATACCTGGATAAATTTGTTCGCTTATCCAAATAGTAATTGTTGATTAATTATTGATCAAATAATAATTGGTCGATGTTTAAATTTTAAATATATACGATATATCAGAATAAGGATTAGACAAGCTGACCAGAAATTCTTATCAATCATAGACGATCTGATAGTAGCCGGCAGCACTAATTAGTAGGGTGAACTACCATCAGTCGTTTCGGCTGCCTTATGATATATTTAAAAGCCATCTCCGAGAATTCGCTGACGTGGTAGCATAGCCATAGCCTTAAAAACGGTTTCTTTTCGGATCATCCTAATTTATTCGGCAGGAAATTTTATTGCTGTCATTGATGTTTTCTCACAGAATCCTTTGAGGATACATTTTGATTATTTAAGAGTTGAATTGTTCACACTGTGCTCGGGGAGCTTACAAGCTACAGATTAGAATAAAGAATTTTGCAAAAACCGGATTTCGAATACAAGCTAACCAGACATTCTTATCAATCATAGACGATCTAATAGTAGCCGGCAACACTCATCTGTTTTTCTTGCCTTTACTGTTGCATTTGACCGCGTCAACATTCCCTTCGTTATCTCCTCTCTTAGGTCCCTCGGGCTGCCATCAAGAATTGTTAACAGGGTGGAGATATTGCTGTACACTAAGCGGTTCTACTATGAAGACGACCATGATGCACGTCAGTTCTACCCTATTACAGGTGTGCCTCAAGGTTTCCAACTTTCACCTATCTTATATCTTGCTAGCTCCATTGTTCTCTTTAAGCTTTTAAACGCGATAAACATCTTGTGGTATATGCTGATGATACCACAACCCTGCTTTCCGGACGCAGGTGCAACGATGTAGTCTCGGACATAAGCCTATTCCTCTTAAGATTAAGAGATCAGTTATCCCTATCAAATCTTATTTTAAACTCTGAAAATCTCAGGTGGTAGTATTTAATGGCTCCCCTGCAACGAAATAAGAAACTTAAGAGACTAGCACACTCTGCATTATCTTCTAATTTGCAGTCTCAACCACTTCCCATCTTCACGAGTCGAAAAAAATATCTAAGGTTCACCGTTACGATGAACTGGTCGGCGAAAGATGATCTGGATAAACTTAAACGTATCCTGAAGAAAGCTTGGTGGGCTCTGAAACGAGCCCAGCATTTGTCATTGAATAAGAAAGCCCAAGTGCGCCTTTGGGGTACTTGAACTATTTCGGGATTAGTCTTCTCTAGAGGACGTCTTTCATAGCAAGGACTAACGTTTCTCAAGCTCCTCATCTCGCGATTATCGACCAAAATCCACCTAGACTGGACTCTTAGGGGATGAGATACCACGAATGGTTCAGCCAGAAGGCGAAGCGCTGGTGCGGCCGGGAGCTCAGATCCCTCTAGACCTGAGGTCGTGAAGGTGTATAAGAAGACAGAGTAAATGGTTAAGAGATTATGAGGTGTAGGATTATATGCAACTTGGGATGCATTACGGATGCATCCCAAGTTGGGGTAGATCAGCAAGATCGGTTCCACCCCTCAAGGTTGGCAAGCTGATAAAAGAGAAAGGCGCCTCAAAGGGAAATGAAGATACTGCCCTGGGGGTTACGATTCTGGATGGGGCTAGTGGCGGAAGGAGCGACCTTCCCGCACCTAGATCTGTCTAGGTCGTATTGCCCCGTCCAACTTATCTAACACAATGGTGAGTAAGCCTGAGCCTTTTTCACTGAATATTCTTCAGTGGAATTCGGGAGGTGCTTCTGCCCTTAGACTTTTATCTGGTAGAGATGCAGATGTTATAGTCCTTCAGGAGACGCGGTCTATCCGTATCCCCCAGGACATTACTTAATAGGACATTACACCCACTTCACTCCGTATATAACACCTCCTCACTCCTCTTCATCTCAAGGTCTTTTAACCTTAGTTAAATGCTCCTAAAGATCTTCCCTCCTTCTTAACTATTCTTGTCCAGCCCTATCTTGTCTAGCTATATCACTTCGTAAGAACGGTAAATGTATCAGCATAGCCAATATTTATATACGGCCAGGAGAAATTCACAAGAACCGTGACCTCCTGGATCGTTTATTGGGTAGCGGCTATGACATGTTACTTGGTGATTTCAACGACATAACTGGTACTTGGATTAATGCAGCAAACCGCAGAGCCAAGAACGAATATCTTATTCACAAACCACCATCCCCCACCTTTCATTGCTCAACAACTAATTCACTCCTCGACATATTACTGCTACATAAGAAGTGGTTGTTAAAACCCTTCTGTACTGAGCAGTCGCGCCAACAACAGACCACCTCTCATGACCTAATTCGTTGGCGGTTAGAGGAAGATACGTTGCTGAGGAGAAGGTTCCACTTTGATCCCGTCAGGGTGGCCTTCTTTCAGGCAGCTATCCAACTATTCCCCCGAATTGGGAATGAGAGTTTGACCAAATTTAATACTTACCTCTCTTCGCAAGCTACCGCGATACTATCGACTACCTATAAAGGTCGCATATACAATCCCACTCCAACAAAACTCAAGGTCCTAGCTAAAATGCTACATCTTCCTACTCTCTCTGTTTCCGCCAGACAAGCCCTCTCGAATGAATACTGGAGCACTAGATATAGGTTCCAGTTGAGTAGGGATAAGGCAAGCATTTCTCGCCTTAGCCCTTATTAGTCTTCCTTCTGGAAGATACTCAAAGAAGGAGAAGTTTGTCTGTTGGAAGGATAGAGCATTAGGTTGGATTGGTAGAATAGGCCTTGATAAAGTTTTGGAGGAGGCACTATCCCTTCACAATTATGGAGCCACTCATTCACCCCAACCAATCCCGCCTTAGTGTGACTTCAGGATTAGGGACTTATCTGTTACTGATATCCTTAACTCATGGGGGGGCACTCCCGGGCACCTCCTGAACCCATGCGCCACTCTCCACTCGTGTCTGTCAGCTTTTGACAGACAGTCAAATAAAGGAAGTCGCCATAACAATGCTATTAGCCTCCCCTTCCGACATTGCTAACATAAATATTAGCCGTCGAGTATTTTTACCTAAAAAGAAGTCGATTACATGTCCCAAAGATCTGCGGCCTATTTCAATTCAAAACTCCCTTATCTCCATTTACGAAAAAGCGCTTGCGCGTAAAATCTGCGACCATCTAAATAGGCAAAATTTAATCCCACCAGGTTTTCATGGGTACGTAAAAGATCGCTCGGTCCATTCAGCAATAGGTAAAGTGCAACAGTTTTGTCAAGATAACAGTCATCAGCTTGCTGTGGCTGTCTTTCTTGATTTTTCGGCTGCATTTGACCGCATTTCCATTCCTTTTGTTATAACTTCTCTCAGGTCCCTCGGGTTGCCTGGGAGAGTTGTTAACAGGGTGGAAATATTGCTGTACTCCAAGCGATTCTTCTATGAAGACGACCCTGATGCACGTCAGTTTTATCCTATTACGGGTGTGCCTCAAGGCTCCCCACTTTCTCCAACCTTGTATCTTGCTGCCTCCATTGAACTATACGAAAAATTCAAACGCGATCAACATATTGTGGTATATGCTGATGATACCACAACTCTGTTCTCTGGACGCAGGTGCAAAGATGTAGTCTCTGACATCAGCCATTTCTTTACAAGATTAAAAGATCAGCTGCCCATTTCCAATCTTGTTTTAAACTCCTCCAAATCGCAGGTGGTTGTCTTTAATGGCGCCCCTGTGACAAAGAAAAAACTCAAGAGATTAGCACTCTCAGCTCTATCTTCCATCCTGACTAATCAACCACTCCCTACCTTCACAAATCGAGTAAAATACCTGGGATTCACCATTACGGTGAGCTGGTCAGCGAAAGCTGACCTGGATAGACTAAAACGTATCCTGAAGAGAGCTAGATGGGCCCTGAAACGGGCCCAACATCTGTCATTGAAAGAGAAATCCCAAGTGCGCCTCTGGGGTACTTGGGCTATCTCGGGATTAGTTTTCTTTTCAAGAGGACGTCCCCCAGAACAAAGACTAAGGTTTCTCAAGCTCCTCGTCTCGCGTTTACCCAGCATAGTCCGCACCGACTGGACTCTTCGGGGGGGGTGAAAGACCCCGGGTGGTTCAGTCGCAAGGCGGCGTGTTGGATTGGTTGGGGGCTCAGATCCCCATGGATTTGAGGCTATAATTCTGAAGAAAACGGGCTTGCATTTGAAGAGTGTCAATTATCTATGAAGAAGATTTAGACTGTAACTGCATCATTGTATTTATTCTATTTATTTATCCTGCATGTTATTTATTATTAATAAAATCTACTACAAAATCTCGTTATTGATGTGCGAAAAAGTGAGTATCGGTGTTTCAAACAAATTTCAAATTCTAGCAAATATGGAACAGAATCCAGGTATTTCCAATGGAATTTTGACTGTAACAACACCCAAGGTAAGAGATTTGTTGTCTCATGATCACGAGGGTAATGGGGTTCTTCCCCCCATACCCAAGCTTAGAAATCTAATAATTATTAAATTGACCGAGCCTGTTGGAAGACATAATTTGTACAACATTTTCCTGCGAAGCTTCGCATAACAGTATAAAAATAGAATATTATTCAACACGGTAAGGTACTACGAGACCGAGGTTAAAATTTCTTTTACCACCTCTGATTTGGCTAATGCCTATAAAGAATTTTTTAATAAGAATCTTTCGAAGTTTGGTAGCCTGATTTCAAAGCCTATCATGGCTTCCTTGAAAATAATAAATGTTCCTCCTCACTCGGAGCAAAAAGACATTGATGACCTTCAAGTTCTTTTTAAAGTCTCTAATTTCGCCCCATTAAAGGAAAGAATGGACTACCTATTCCAATAGGTTTTGTCTCGGCTCCCACCGACATCGCCGAGACGTTAACCAAAACGTCCTGCAACCCGTTTCTGGGTTTTAATTTAAAGTTCATTATTCTTGAAAATGATGATATGACCTTCCCCCACTGCAATCTTTGTCATGGATGGGGGCACTGGGCCTCAATGTGTAAGTCAGAGAAGATCTGTGGCTACTGTTCCTCTAAAGAATGTATCGACATCGAGGGACAATGTTCATCCACCCCGCGATGTGTTAACTGCTCTGGTCCACATCCATCCTGGTCCAGGAGATGTGAGGCTTTTAAGGCCTATCGTCTCAAATTATGTTCTTGACGTACAGTTAAAACTCCTGCTAGCTATGCTGAAACCAGCGGTAGGATGTCTGACACGGACATCATACGTCTTTTCGATGCTCAAAAGCAAGCTATCTTAGGACAAATGCAGCAACTAATCAACAGTCAGTTCGCACTGCTATATTCCTCTCCAATGATATCTCCAGCAACTATTCCAGAGTCAAAGAAACGAGGGGCTTCGGCCCACACCGTGCCTCCATTGAAGGTAGGCAGACTACTCAAGGACAAGTCAAGGAAAGCGTCTATCACGGGAAATGAAGATATTGCCCGTGGGCAAGTGCCCTCCCTGGACGGAGTTAGTGGAGGGAAGGGCAACCTTTCCGCCCCTAGCTCTGTCTAGGGATGAGGTAATCCCACCCAGCTAACTCAACACAATGCAGAGTACTCGTGAGCCTTTTTCACTGAATATCCTTCAGTGGAATTCGGGAGGTGCTTCTGCCCTTAGACTTTTATCTGGTAGAGATGCAGATGTTATAGTACTTCAGGAGACGCGGTCTATCCGTCTCCCCCAGGACATTACTCGATTTATCCTAAAGCAAATTTGTTCCCACTATACTCCGTACATAACCCCACCTCACTCATCTTCTTCTCAAGGACTCTTGACCTTAGTTAAGTGATCATTAAGATCCTCCCTCCTATTAAACTATTCATGTCCAGCCATGTCTTATTTAGTAGTTTCACTCAGTAAGAACGGTAAACGCCTCAGTCTAGCCAATTTCTACATTCGTCCAGGGGAGATTCACAAGAACCGTGACCTCCTGGATGGTATTATTGACAGCGGCTATGACTTGATACTTAGAGACATTAACGACAGAACTGGTCGTTGGATCAACGCAGCACTTCGCAGAGCTAAGAACGGTTATCTTATTCACAACACACCTTCCCCTACCTTTCATTGCACATCTACAAATTCTATCCTCGACATTTTACTGCTTCACTCGATGTGGTTGTTAAAACCCCTCTGCACGGAGCAGTCGCGCCATCAATTGTCCACCTCTTATGACCTAATTCGTTGGAGAATTGAGGAAGATATGTTGCTGTGAAGAAGGTTTCACTTTGATCCGATCAGGGTATCCTTCTTTCAAGCGGCTATCCAACTCTTTCCCAGAATAGGAAATGAGAGTCTGACCGAATTTAATACCTACCTCTTTTCGCAAGCTACCGCGATTTTATCGACCACCTATAAAGGTCGTATATACAATCCCACTCCGACAAAACTCAAGGTCCTAGCGAAACTGCTTAACCTCCCTAATCTCTCTGTTTCCGCCAGACAGGCTCTCTCGAATGAATACTGGAGCACTAGATATAGGTTCCAGCTGAGTAGGGATAGGACGAGCATTGCTCGTCTTAATCCTTCTCAGTCTTCCTTTTGGAAGTTTTTCAAGAAAGAGAAGTTTGTTTGCTGAAGGATAGGGCATTGGGTTGGATAGGGAATGTAGGCCTTGATAAAGTGTTGGTGGAGTCACTAGCCCCACACAACTATGGAGCCACTTAATCACCTCAACCAATCCCGCCTTTGTGTAACTTCAGGAGTAGGGATCTATCTGTTACGGATATCCTTAACTCATGGGGTCCACTCCCGGGCACCGCCAAATCCGTCGCTCCACTTTCTTCTCGGGTCTGTCAGCTTTTGACAGCTGATTAGAGAAGAGAGGTGGCTGTCACAATGCTTTTAGCCTCCCCCATGCGATGTAGCAGGCATCAATATTAGTAAGCGTGTTTTTATTCCTAAGAACAAATCCTGCTCATGCCCTAAAGATCTGCGACCCATTTCGATTCAAAATGCCCTCGTGTCGATTTACGAAAAAGCGCTTGGCGTAAAATTCGCGACCATTTAAGTAGGCATAATTTGATCCCTCCAGGTTTTCATGGGGTCGTCAAAGGTCGCTCGGTCCATTCAGCAGTTGGTGAGGTGGAGCAGTTTTGTCGGGATAATGGCCATCGTCTAGTTGTGGCTGTTTTCCTTGATTTTTCTGCTGCATTTGACCGCATCTCCATTCACTTTGTGATTTCTTCTCTCAGGTCCCTCGGGTTGCCTGCGAGCATTGTTTACAGGGTGGAGATCCTGCTGTACACTAAGCGATTTTACTATGAGGACGACCCTGACGCGCGTCAGTTCTACCCTATTACGGGTGTACCTCAAGGATATTCACTTTCTCCTATCTTATATCTTGCTGCCTCTATTGAACTCTACAAAAAATTCAAACGCGATCAACATCTTGTGGTATACGCTGATGATACTACAGCCCTGTTTACTGGACGCAGATGCAAAGATGTAGTCTCTGACATCAGCCGTTTCTTTTTAAGATTAAAAGATCAGTTACCCATATCTAATCTTCTGTGTAACTCCGCTAAATCGCAGGTGGTCGTCTTTAAAGACACCCCTGCTGCAAAGCAAAAACTTAAGAGATTAGCCCTCTCTGCGCTCTCCTCCATATTTGCCTTTGAACCCGTCCCCACCTTCACAAGTCGAGTAAAATACCTGCGGTTTACCGTTACGGTGAACTGGTCGGCGAAAGCTGACCTGGATAGACTCAAACGTATCCTGAAGAAAGCTAGGTGGGCCCTGAAACGGGCTCAGCATCTGTCATTAAAAGGGAAAACCTAGGTGCGCCTTTGGGGCACTTGGGCTATCTCGGGATTAGTCTTCTTCTCGAGAGGACGTCCCCCAGAGCAAAGGCTAAGGTTTCTTAAGCTCCTCGTCTCTCGTTTACCCAGCATAGTCCGCTCTCAGCGGACTATGCACTCTCAGCTCAATTTTCTCTCAGCTCAATTTTCTATCCTGACTAATCAACCTCTCCCTACCTTCACAAGTCGAGTAAAATACCTGGGGTTTACCATTACGGTGAACTGGTCAGCGAAAGCTGACCTGGATAGACTAAAACGTATCCTGAAGAGAGCTAGATGGGCCCTGAAACTGACCCAACATCTGTCATTGAAAGAGAAAACCCAAGTGAGCCTCTGAGGTATATGGGCTATCTCGGGATTAGTCTTCTTTTCAAGAGGACGTCCCCAGAGCAAAGGCTAAGGTTTCTTAAGCTCCTCATCTCGAGATTACCGAGCATCGTCCGCCTCGATTGGATTCTTCGGGGGTGGCAGACCCCGAGTGGTTCAGTCGGAGAGCGACGTGTTGGATTGGCTTGGGGGCTCAGATCCAGTTGGACCTGAAGCCATAACAGATCTGAAGACGAAAGAAATATTTACTTGGGAAGAACCTTAACACTACTTTTTAGCATGTTTCCTTATTTTTAATTAGCTATCTGTTGTCATTTATTAAGAAAATCGTTATTATTATGATATTTTTTCTATGGAGTAGCAATCATCCGCTCAGTGCATGTCCCGCCAGAAATGTTTCTTGTTGATAATGTGGCAGAACCGGACATTTTTCGAAAGTTTGTAAATCACGAAAAAATTTCAGTCAAAACTAATAATTAAGATTTTCTTAATACAAAATCAAAACGTGATAAATAAATTAGGCTAAACATCAAAAGGCAAATATAGATTGATAAAACAGCGAATATGATTCAATTGGTTGTCTTCTCCACTTCAAGGCCATGGGGATCAGATCCCACAGCCTATACCAGTACGTCGTCTTCCGTCTAAGCCACTACGGGTTTCTCACACACCTAAGGGTTCAAGCGTAATATGGGGTCTAGGCGTACTTATGCGTACTATTGTAGGTAATCTCGAGTTGATAAACTTCAGAATTTTGGCCTTTGTTCTGATGGACGTCCTCTAGAAAAGAAAACCAATCCCGAGATTCTTAGGTACCCCAGAGGCGCACCTGAGATTTCTCTCTTAATGAAATATGCTAAGCCGATCTAGCATCTGAGACCATCTAGCTCTCTCCAATACACTCTTGAATTTATTCAAGTCTGAACTGATCGACCATTTAACCGTAATGGTATACCCCAGGTATTTTTATGGATGTGTAAAGGTATGGGAGTGGTTAATTGTTTGAAATAGAAGAGAGAGCTAATATTGCTAGTCTCTTTAGTTTTGTCTATGTCGTAGAGGAACCGTTAAATATAACCACCTGCGATTTAGATGAGTTAATAATCAGATTGAACATGGTTAACTGGTATTTTAATCTAAAAAGAAACGGCTGATGTCCGAGGCTACATCTATGCATCTTCGTCTAGAAAACAAGGCTGTTGTATCATCAACGTATACTACTAGATGTTGTTAGCGTTTAAATGTCTTAAAGAATATGATAAAGCAGCAAGATATAAGATAGGAGAAAGTGAGGATCCTTGAGGCCCAATTGTACTAGGGTAGAACTGACGAGCATTATGGTCGTCTTCATTAAAGAACCGTTTAATGTACAGCAAAATCTCTAACGGGTTAACAATTCTCACAGGCAATACAATTCTCACAGGCAACACAATGCTCGCAGGCAACACAATTCTCACGGGCAACAGGTCTCCTGGAGTGACCTTATGCGGATTGCTGCATTTATCCAACGACCAGTTCTGTCGTTGAAGTCACCAAGTAACATGTCATAGCCACTACCTAATATACTATCCAGAAGGTCACGGTTCTTGTGAATTTCTCCTGGCCGTATATAAATATTGGCTATACTGATGCATTTACCGTTCTTACGAAGTGATATAGCTAAACAAGATAGGGCTGGACAAGAATAGTTAAGAAGGAGGGAAGATCTTAGGGAGCATTTAACTAAGGTTAAAAGACCTTGAGATGAAGAAGAGTGAGGATGGGTTATATACGGAGTGAAGTGGGTGTATATATGCTGAGGGATAAATCGAGTAATGTCTTGAGGGATACGGATAGACCGCGTCTCCTGAAGGACTATTACATCTGCATCTCTACCAGATAAAAGGCTAAGGGCAGAAGCACCTCCCGAATTCCACTGAAGAATATTCAGTGAAAACGGCTCTTGATTACTTTGCATTGTGTTAGTTTAGCTGGAAGGGGATTGCCACACCCTTGACTGAGCTAGGGGTGGAAGGATTGCTCCATCCATCACTAGTGCCGCCCAGAGTGTGTACTTGCCCCCGGGCATTATCATTATTTCCCTTTGAGGCGCTTATATTACAGCCCTTCAGCATTTTGCCGATATTTATGGGGGGAACGACATGGACCGAAGCCTCTCGTTTCTTGGATTCCGGAAGAGCCGGAACAGAAGCTGCTGGAGGGAAGAACATGACTGATAGTTGGTAAGCGATCAGTTTCTCCATATCCTCTAGTGTAGACTGTCTTTGTGAATGCAGCAAACGTATGATGTCGTTATCTGACATTCTTGTGGCCGCGTTTGCCGCACTGGATGTAGGCACTCTTGTAGGCGTGCAGTGTATGCTACAGTAATCCTTGAATGATTGGCATTTCCTAGCCCAGGCCGGATGTGCACCCCCACAGTTAGAACATTTGGGAGGAGAGTTGCACTTGCCGCCGTCCTGTTGGCAGTCAGCTCTACCACAAAAACCGCAATTTCTGACAGACGAACAGCTTGACTCCCAATGTCCCCATCTGTGGCATTTGTTGCAATGGGAGTATGTCTTGTCGTCCATACTTATGACCTCGAACGATAAATTATGCCCCATGAATGGATTGAAAGCTGAGTTGGCCAGAATTGAAGCGGTGTCGAGAGATGCTGAGACAAATGCGAAGGGGAGAGGAGTACCGTTTCTCCCGCTCACTGTACGAAAATTGTAAACTTTGAACAACAATTCCAACTCTTGAATATCATCTGTTTCTAACAAGGATGGAATATTAGAAACTTTGAGTGAGGCCATGATAGGAAGACTTTTCAAAGAAGCCAAATTCGAAAGATTTTGCTGGAAAAACGTTTCATACTCCACTGCTAAACCAGGAGTTGCGAAGGAGATTTTAAATAATAATAATAATAATAATGAGAGAATTTATTATACTTTCGGTACTGGGTGAACAAAATAAATACACCAAAAGTTTATCAATTTTATAAATTGAATTTCAAAATCTTCTCCTACTGTCAATATCGGATAGGTCTTAATAATAAAGATTTTCTTAAATACAAAAATCGAGGAAAAAAAACATGCAAATCAGAAAAACAGTAACTAAAAAATCGAAGTTAGTAGTTCAATCGGTCATTTTCATCCGTCTTCAACTTCCGAACTACGGCCACCGATCCAGGAGGATCTGAGCCCGCCAACCGATCCAACACGCCGCTTTCCGACTGAACCACCCGGGGTCTCTCACCCCCCCCCCCGAAGAGTCCAATCGGCGCGGACTATGCTGGGTAAACGAGAGACGAGGAGCTTAAGAACCCTTAGCCTTTGCTCTGGGGGACGTCCTCTCGAGAAGAAGACTAATCCCGAGATAGCCCAAGTGCCCCAAAGGCGCACCTAGGTTTTCCCTTTTAATGACAGATGCTGAGCCCGTTTCAGGGCCCACCTAGCTTTCTTCAGGATACGTTTGAGTCTATCCAGGTCAGCTTTCGCCGACCAGTTCACCGTAACGGTAAACCGCAGGTATTTTACTCGACTTGTGAAGGTGGGGACGGGTTCAAAGGCAAATATGGAGGAGAGCGCAGAGAGGGCTAATCTCTTAAGTTTTTGCTTTGCAGCAGGGGTGTCTTTAAAGACGACCACCTGCGATTTAGCGGAGTTACACAGAAGATTAGATATGGGTAACTGATCTTTTAATCTTAAAAAGAAACGGCTGATGTCAGAGACTACATCTTTGCATCTGCGTCCAGTAAACAGGGCTGTAGTATCATCAGCGTATACCACAAGATGTTGATCGCGTTTGAATTTTTTGTAGAGTTCAATAGAGGCAGCAAGATATAAGATAGGAGAAAGTGAATATCCTTGAGGTACACCCGTAATAGGGTAGAACTGACGCGCGTCAGGGTCGTCCTCATAGTAAAATCGCTTAGTGTACAGCAGGATCTCCACCCTGTAAACAATGCTCGCAGGCAACCCGAGGGACCTGAGAGAAGAAATCACAAAGTGAATGGAGATGCGGTCAAATGCAGCAGAAAAATCAAGGAAAACAGCCACAACTAGACGATGGCCATTATCCCGACAAAACTGCTCCACCTCACCAACTGCTGAATGGACCGAGCGACCTTTGAC